>JBAMBO010003336.1:0-48097 GCA_037044535.1 Lordiphosa magnipectinata
CCTTCTTCCTACCCTGAAAGAGCACCTATCCCCTGCCGAACACCAACATGGATTCAGGGCAGGCCACAGCACCACAACGGCACTGTGTGAGTTAGCTACCACCATCACAGCTGGACTCAACAGCAAACGTCCCCATGAAAGGACAATAGTAGTGGCGCTGGACCTTTCAAAAGCATTTGACATGGTGAACCACACCACGCTCCTCCAAGACATAATGCAAAGTTCACTGCCTCATTACACCAAGAGATGGCTATACAACTACCTCTCAGGCAGGCATTCTCACGTAGAATTTAGAGGAGCCAAGTCGGGAAACAGTAAACTAAAACATGGAGTACCGCAAGGCGGAGTCCTGTCACCGATCCTCTTCAACTACTATGTTGCCAGCCTCCCCACACCACCAAATGAGGTAAAGGTGGTCTCATATGCCGATGACTGCACAGTCACAACAACAGGCAGAGAGATCAAAACCTTAGAAGGAAGGATCAACAGCTACCTTCCAGAACTGGCCAATTTCTTTAATAGCCGAAACCTCTCCTTGTCAGCAAATAAATCATCGGCCACCCTACTAACAACGTGGACAAAAGAAGTCAAACAGATACTGGATATACACATTGATGGACACAGTATCCCGACCCTCAATAACCCGAGAATCTTGGGGGTCACATTTGACTCGCTGTATGTCTTCTCCAAGCATGCAGAAAGCATTACAAAGAAGGCCAGGAGCAGGAACAAGGCATTAAAGGCAATAGCAGGAAGTGGATGGGGGAAAGACAAGGAGACGATCACCACCACATACATAGCTATAGGACGATCACTTATAAACTATGCAGCACCCATCTGGTCAGCGTCATTAAGCGACACGCAGTGGAGAAACCTGCAAACCGTACAAAACGCAGCACTCCGTGTGGCTACTGGATGCCACATGATGACGCACATAGACCACCTGCATCAGGAAACAGAGATCCTCCCAGTTAAACAACACAACACGCTTCTCCCGCAGCAATTCCTGATAAATTGCCAAAATCCAAACCACCCCAACCACAACAGCACCAAAGGCCCCATGAGCATACGCGACAGACCCGTTCGATTCGATCTAAGGACAGTCAAGCCCGACATCGAGCATTTTCTCCCCAATTACCCACCAAATGAGGACGAATGCACTGCGGCTCGCAATGACGCACATACGTGCATGGTCGAGAGCACAGTAGCAGCACTACAACTCGGAGTACTCGGAGGCAGGCCGCCACCTATCGATCTCAGCGAGAAAACACTGCCCAGGACGACAAGATCAAAGCTGGCTCAACTACGATCAGGGAAGAGCAGACAGTTGAACAGCTACCTAGCGCGTATAAGCCCAGAAGTCACCGACACATGCCCTAAATGCAATAATAGCCCACACGACACACTACATCTGTTTAATTGCCAAATGAACCCTACCACACTCACACCCATTACACTCTGGACCCATCCAATCGAGGCTGCTACTTTCCTCGAACTGGACCTGGGTCTCTAACTCAACATCCACTTTCCTTTCTAACTTATTCTTTCTCTCTTTTCATACTACGTACAAAAAGTCAACCCTGCCGTTACAACAACAACAACAGCACTTAGCGCACTCACGGTCAAAGAAGGAAACGTATTTGTATATACTCAGATAGTCAAACCGCCCTTAAACCACTTGACACACATACAAACAATTCTAAAACACTTACTGAATGTGGCTTATCTCTAAATGAGATCGCACGTCAATTCAGTATACACCTAATATGGGTGCCTGGACACCGCAACATAGAAGGAAATGAGTCTGCGGAAAAATTGGCCAAAATAGGTACCATCATCGAGCTCCTTTCAGAGAAGAGCACGATTGGGATGCTGAAATACTTCGTCGCGCTACGGATCGTTGGCAAAACCTTTCCTCCTGTGGCCAACATTCGACCAAAAACGCACAAACACACTTTTACGTCACAGAAGGGATTACATTTCACTTCTGGTGGGGACCCTCAGGGGTCACTGTCTTATTGGCAGACAGGCAGCACGCCTAGGCGTCACTTATCATGACTTCTGCAGAAGCTGCAGATACGAAGAACAGGAGGAAACAGTACAACACCTTCTTTGCTATTGCTCCGAATTGAGTAGACCTCTGCTACTCAACCTCTCGGAGACATCCTAGAGATCCCTAGCTCTACTAAAATTCATTCTGTCCACACAATGGTTCAGTACCGAGGACTTCCCCCAGTTTTATTAGGGTTAACAGGGAATAAAAAGGGCCCAAAGTGGCCTAAGTGGGAGAGCGACTTACCATATCAAACCTGGTGGATCGTTAATTAATGCAAAATTCTACCCAGACAAAATTGTAAAATTTATAAACCTTAATAAATGTTGCTTCAAATTTCATTTCAATAACTGATTTGTTTTTATTTTTTAATTACTTCGAGCAACTTGTTTATTATTTGTGACTTTTGGGTTTATTAAAACGAAACTTTTAATTTGCTAACACAAAAAAATAAGCAAACTCAAATGAATGAAAATTATGCCAAAACAAATGAATTAACACCCGTCTCAGCCCTTAAGCTGTACCACCGGCACCAACCAAAGTTAACTTTTGGCATATAATTCCTGGGAAAGTTTTATGTTCCGAAAGGGGGACAAGGCGCACACACACACACACACACACCGGAACTTCCGTGCAACGCTCAAGTTCTGGGACGTTGCGCCGACTGTGAAAAGAAATTTGTGTCCCTTTCACCAACACCCCACGATAAGTCTGAGTGCAGCAGCACTGTGTGTCGGAGGCGTGGCAAAATAAATTTGTATTGTTTTTTGTTGTTTGTGCTGTTCTGGCGCGCCAAAGAGCAAACAATGTGAGAGCTCAAAAACCGCAGCCACTAAATGCATTAAAAGCTGGGCTGGAAGGTGGCTGGGGATGTGGTAATACTGTAACGGCTTTTGTCTGTGTCTCGCTGTGCAAGTTTTGAGTTTGGCATTGTTTTCCTGCACGGATATCCTTAATGAGTGAAACTGGGCTACCGCTTGAGAGACTCGAGACTCGAGAGGGTGAGTCAGTCAGGAGCAGCAGCAGCTGCCACCCACACAAGGCGAAACCATCATAATTACCCCCATCCTGGGTACCGGCTCGCCCCTCAACTGACAAACACACTCGAAACACTCAAGAAGCTGTGCTGTGCTTCTTATCTCTGACCACATGGGCACATAAATCTTCTGGGAGTCTGAAGGGGGGGCCCTCACCCCCAGACTGGACACTTCTAACACCATTTCAGAGGACAGTGGGTTGAGAATGGGAAAGAACTCAATTTTATTATTTTTTTTTTTGGCGCTCAACGTGGGGCTCTAATCGTTATATGTTAAACATAGTTTTACATCATCGGCGTACATAAGCACACCAGAGTGAGTCAAGACAGACGGAAGATCATTTATGAAGAGAGTAAAAAGCAATGGACCCAAGTGACTACCTTGGCGAACTCCAGAGGTAACATGGATTAGTTTTGAATATGAATTACAAAATAGAACTTTTTGTGTTCTAGATCTTGGGTAATCAGAGATCCATCTAAGAAGGTTAGTTGGGAAACCAATTAAACTCAGTTTATGAAGCAACAAGGAGTGATTAACAGAATCAAAAGCCTTACTAAAATCAGTATAAATGACGTCAGTTTGCATCTTACCAAAGAACCCTTTGATCACTAATGATGTAAGCTTTAATAAGTTAGTGATAGTTGATCGACGATTCACAAATCCATGTTGATAGGGTGAAATAATGGAACTACATAAATGTTGCAGTTGAGATGTCATAATTCTCTCAAAAGCTTAAGGAATTGCAGACAACTTGGAAATACCCCTATAATTTTCAACATCAGACTTATTACATTTTGTATGGAGAGGAATGATATAAGATTCCTTCCACAACACAGGGAAAGAGGATGACTCAAGAGACAATTCAAATAATTTATGAATAGGCTTAGAAAGTGCATCAGCACAAAACCTAAGAACACAAGCAGTTACTCCATCGGGACCCGGTACATACACAGGTTGAACAGAGTTAAGATCGCAAAGGAGAGAGCATTCAGTGATTACAGGGCTAAAGCTACTATTAGACCCATTCAAACAAACCAAAGAAGAACACGAGTAGGTTGACATAAAAAACTCGGCAAACAGATTAGCTATGGCCTGATCAGTGTTTGATCAGAAGTGTCTAATCAGAAGAGGGCATAGAGAAAGATTTGCGTTTACAGTTAACAAGCGTATAAAACTGCTTAGGATTGTACGTAGATTATCGTAGAGCTGCAGACTCCCTGAGAAAGCTTCTCTTTGATATTAATTCTGAATACCTGGAAGAAAAACGTAACATCGACCCATCTCTCTGGACGAAGTGCGTCTTCAGATACGGCTGCTAAAGTCCACTAAGGCCCCGGGCATAGACGATGTGGACGGCAAAACTGTCAAGGCACTTCCTGATGTGGGAGTCCTGTTCCTGCTGATGCTATTCAACGCGATATTACGGTTGCACTACTTCCTGACCACTTGGAAGTCCGCTGTAATCGTAATGATTCCCAAGAAGGGCAAGGATCACTCAAAGCCCGACTCCTACCGGCCAATTTGTCTACTGCCAACTTTCTCGAAAATATTTGAAAGAATATTTCTTGGAAGAATGTTGGCAGTTAGCGCGGTCGAAGATGCTATACCTGACCATCAGTTTGGTTTTGCGAAGAGGACACTGTGCGCCGCAACAGGTCCACAGACTCTCAAACCACATTTTGAAGGCATTCGAGAACCTGCAATATTGCTCTGCCGTCTTTCTGGACATAAGACAGGCGTTCGATCGCGTTTGGAACGAGGGCCTGCTATTCAAGCTTAAGTCCCTCCTCCCTCCAGAACAATATTTCCTGATTCGCTCCTTTCTCCTGGGGCTGAGAGGCGAGCGATCAAGCATCCGTCCCATTCTTGCAGGGGTACCTCAGGGTAGTGTTCTCGGACCGGTGCTATACTCTCTGTTCACCTCGGATCTGCCGTATCCAGTTGCACATCGCACCGCTTTTCTTGCATCCAGCACAAGCCGCAAAAGAGCATCTGCTAAGGTCCAGCAGTTCCTGGATGGCTTTGGTCGTTGGGCGAACCGCTGGAACATAGCTATTAACCGTTCAAAAAGCCAACACTGCACCTTCGCTATGAGACGCGGGAAAGTTGCTCGAGTGCGACTTCTTGGGTCAAGAGTCCCATATTTGAAATCTGCGGTTAAATATCTTGGTGTGACATTGGACCGCCGCCTGACCTGGAAAGCCCATGTGATACGAACAGCTGCTACAGTAGCAGCTAAGGCGAAGGAGCTTGATTGGCTTCTCAAGCCTCGTAGCGGACTTTCGTTGCGATCCAAATTCCTTGTTTACAAGGCTATTATTATGCCTCCCCTGACCTGGGGGATCCCGCTATGGGGTACGGGCATGCTCCACTGCACTCAAGAAACTAGAATCTTCTATAAGCCGAGTACTGATGCTCCCTGGTATGTGAGGCATACAACTTTATATCGCGATTTGGATGTTTTGCCATTATGCGCCCAAATTAATATGCATACTAGTAGGTATCATGACCGACTGGTGGCTCACTTCAATAGACTTGCATCTGAATTGGCTACAAACAGGCTCAGAAGACGCCTTAACCGACGACATCCCTCAGACCTTTGGGTCCATGGAAGGCGTCCCTCGGGCCGCCTCATCAACTTGGCTTAAGTGTCCCCTTGAGACTATCCCCTACTAATATTTGCACGCTGCTGGTTTCCCCAGCAAGATGATGGATCACTCCCAGGACCTGTGCTGCGTGTTAAGTTGTTATCCCAGGCGTTTGCCGTGCTGTCTAAGCCCCGTATAGTATTAGTAATTCTTGTTAACTATTTGTAAATAGATTAAGTCGTATGTATCAAGTATTCTCCTAGCTATCATTAAACAAAAAAAAAAGGATTGTACGAGAATTGAAGCCTGCAACGGTAAAGATAGTCTTTATAACATTGTGCGTTAAGCACATTAAATCTAGAACGAGCATGCACATAACGGGAGAAATCAGATGATTTTTTCGAATTCTTATACATTTTGAAATAATTTGACTTCTTGTTATTCAAATTTATTAAATCTCTTGTGAACCAAGGCTGCCTATTAGGTCAGCGAGGGAGCTTAAGTGGAACACAAACATCAAAAAGCGAATTCAAGGTATCATAAAAAAGCTATATGGCAACATCAATAGCTGTACAAGTGTACAATTGAGACCATTAAAAAATCTGTTTTTTGAAAACAACGGGTCGTAGCCGTCGAACTTCCAGAAGCAGAGCACACCCGAGAGGGCAATTCAATGGTAAGTTCCAATGTAGGATGAAAGGGGTACTCAGGAAGAACCAACGGGTCAATTCTAGATGCAACATTGCCGTGAGGATCCAACAAAAAAATTAAGTCAAAAGATCTGTTTATCGAGTTGCGAATACGATTAACTTGTGACAAAGACAACTCAAATAGGCCATCGATAAAATCAGGTGAACTCTTTGATTCATTGTTCGTAGACCACATAACTTCAGGCAAGTTAAAGTCTCCAAGAACAGTCAACAGGTCACTGTTTGATAATAACAGAGAGATCGACTCAATGGCAGAGAGGTGAGAGGAGTAAATTGTGGTATCGGAATGTGGAGGAATATAGGAACAAGTAATAAATACGAAAAAAGTAGAAAAAGTTATTTTAACACTTTTAAATTCGATGTCATGGGGAATTAAAGAATGTGTCAACTCTGACGAAAGGCCAGAATCCACAGCAATTAAAACCCCAACGCGGGAAGAGCAATCGCATCTATAAGTGGTGTTGTATCAGAGATGTCAGATTTTAACCACGTCTCGGTGAAAACTAGAACATGAAAATCGAAAGATAAACTGTCTACAAAGAGTTTAGCTAATTTAGAATTAAAACCACGTACATTTTGATAGGCAAGCAGATTACAGAGTTTCGATTAACTCACTTTTTACACACGGTTCCCTATTTACAATATTTTTAAGGGGTTTGTCTCTTCAGGGTTTATCGATACGGATTAATCTTTCTGTCTCTCTGTCTGTCATTTTATTTATAGCGTCTGTTTTCGTTCATCTGTCTGTCTTCTACTACTAATACCTTCTACTCTTCGTCTCGTCCAATCTATTTTCAATGTAACCATCCTTCGATTACGATACACAAAAATATACATACTTTTATATACGTTCATATGGCGGCTATTTTCGAAAAACTGTAAAAAACAAACCATTTCACTTTCTTTCTCTCTTTTACACAATTTTCCATCAAACTTAGACCACTGTACATTGTCTCCCCTCCAACCTTTGGCGTCTTGCTTGTGTAATTATCATCATGATCACTTTTCAACAGAAAACTTTTATATTAAAAGTAAACTTATGACAAACGAGCGTTGAAAAAAAATCCTGGCTCTGTCCAGGATGGCACATGACACACTCCCATACACACACACACACCCTCACTCACGTTTCCTACGTTTGCCTCGACCCATTGTCAAGAGTAATTTATCATTCAGTCAACGTCCTTCGATTGCAGTTTATCTTGTGAACTTACTTTACTGGGTCGTCACTGTAATTTTTCTCTTTCTCTTTCAACTTCAACCTCAACCCTCCGCCGTATTAGGGCAACAACAATAACAAGAACAACGATACTGTAAAATGAATGGAAAATCAGTTTCTGACCTCAGGTTTGTTATTTTTGCTTTTCTTGCCAGGAATTTTTTTTTTAAAGCCAAATGGGAGTAAAATAGCAATTAACATGGATTTTGAAGCTTCTTCTGCCGGCCATAATCGGAAATAATTGAAGAAATGAGAGAGAGAGAGATAGAGAAGGGAAGCCCCTCTGAAGGATGTTTTTCTATGTGCAATTTGTAACGTTTTAATTGTTGTTTATGTAGCTGCAAGCTACGCGGGGATGGCAGAGTAAATAATTTGTGACCACAAGCCACTGAGCTAATTTTGATTGTGGTAAAGTCCAAACGGCATAAGGTGAATGACGTTAGTTTCTAATTAACTGGGTCAATGATATTTGTGGTTGAATTTTCGTGTGGCAAAATTTTATATAATGATGTTGTTTTTAATGTGAACAAATTTTTATATAAATGCAGTCTCCCTGAGGAAGGCGCGAATTGATACTGAAACATATATAATATAAAGATTTTTTTTCTATTTTGCATTAACCCAAGCCAGCAAAAAGGAAAAAAAAAATGGTAGTAAAATTTTAGCTTAAATAAATATATACTTTGTAAACTCTGCATCAAAAATGTTATTGGTTTTTAAAAGTTAAAAAATCGACGGTAAAATTCTATCTTAAGAAGCTTTTTTTAAGAACCTTAGGAAACGTCTTTAGATAACCAAAGCTAATAGAAAGAATTATACACAAATACATATTACAGAAACTCGTAATGATTTATAACGTGACACCATTTGTTCAGGCTTGTTCACTTTTTCGATTTCGATCAAGTCATGGAGTCACTGAATCAGAATAGCTTAATGTTTCCGCTTCCGAAAACCGAATTCGTTATTGGCTTTTAATTTCAAGCCCCCATTTATCTTTATTCGACCTTTAATGCCAATTCTTACCCATTCCGAATTCGAAAACGAGAACTGGCCTGAAAAATCCCAGGAAACCGTATTTAGCAAAAAGAGTTGGGAGTCTTCTTAACAGACAAAAGAAAGGAGAGAGCGGATAGTGGTGGAGGAGATAAAGTTTTATTTCAAAACGTACGTACAAACTTTTGTTGCGAAAGGAGAGTGTTACAGGTATCCACCTCACAAAGATTGAAAGTACCAGGAATTCGGTATCGAAGTGCTCGGTTGGTGTGATGTCCCTTTAATAATAAAAACTTCGATTAATTTGGCTAAACGGATCAAGGAGCCTTCTGTAGAGAAAGGAAGGAACAGTCTTAGAAAACTGTCGGATTAGCACAAGCATCAACTAAGTTAAATAAACAAAAAGGTAATCGGCTGGGTTCTAAGTTCCGCTTCGGTTTTCGTTTATAGTTTTGTACGTTGAATTTTCATTTAACAAGGTTAAATGGGAGATGACAATCATATATACGGTTACAAGATCAGGTTTAATTAAAATCGGAATTGATTAAGCAGTGGAAACAGCTTAATGTCAAGTGGATTCAATTCGTAGAAAAAGGAAGACTTGATATAGTAAGCATAAATTTCCTTGCCACTTTTTATATAAATTTGTTCAAGTGTTAAAATGTTAAAATATCCAGTTCAAACGTTTACACGAAACCCGAAGCGGAATTTGCAACATGGCCGACTATGAATACACAAAAAATATCATGATAAACGCACTTCTAAGAAAGCTATGTTTTGAAAAATATTTGTTTTAAATTTGGCTTAACACTATTTTAAGTACCTTTAATTGCATCGATGATCTGAGTGAATGTACTGTTTGCACTAGGTCTGACGCTGCCAAAACTGAGTTTCAATTATCTGTTCATATGGAAAATTATATAAAAAAAAAATTTTCACATTCAGAAAAAAACGACTGACAGAGCACTTCATCGATAAAATTTATACCGTCTTGTACTAAAAATTTCAAGTAAAATATGTTTGCGTCTTCGATATACTTAAATTAAGTACGAAACATTCCAGAATCGAAAAACGACTGTTTATGATATTAAATTGAAATCAAATGTTCTGGAATCACGAACTTTTCGTACTTTCACTAAGCCAACAAATTTAAAAAAAGCGAGTTCTAAGTTTAAGTACAAAATATCTTGGATTGGGGACAAAATAAACTACCAATGCTAGCTCCAAGACGTGTGCAACGTAAAAATGTGACTTATTTATAATCAAATCTGTTCTTAAAATTCCCTCCTGGTGCTAACACATTTGGTTATGGAGGTATATTTCTGACCTACAGTAAAGCCATCTTGGTATTATCAACAGTCAACCCTATAAACTTTATTAACATAACCGGTTACCTATACCGAAACAGAAACAAATATTTGGATTAATTTCGGCTTTTCCTTTACTAGAAAAAATTACGATAGCCGTAAAATATATTTGAATCATGTACACTGTATAATGAACATTTTATATACATACATTGGGCCGCACTGTTGCTAATGGGCACAAAGGAAAGAGAGCGAACGAAATAAAATGAGTACAGCTAACCAAAATCTTTACCTTCCTCATCTTTCCTGTTCGGATGCTGGCAAGTTTAACCGATCCAAAAATGCAGGACATCAGTTCAAATTTTGGCAACAGCTAGTTCGGATTTACTTAAGAAATTAAAATTTTAGCAGCAGAAAAAGTTGCAACAACTAGAATGCAGAGCGAACTGTTAGTCGATTGCTGATTTTTATTCAATCTGAACTTAATGTAAAATGGAAATCGAAAACATCAACTCAGCATTGATGAAACTTGTGTCTTACAAGTTAGAATTTAGAGAACCTTGTATGTTTGAGAATGATGCTTGATCCGAGGTATAATGTTTCTTTATATGCAGAGCAGAAAAATAACTGTATTAAATTGTTATCAAATCTGCACACTTGAATATTGGACAGCATTAGTTCGATTGATTAGTTCGATTGTAGTGATGTAGACGCTTATATGATGAAACAGTTTTAAATAACAAAAATCTAACATCTTCATTAAATATGTTTCCAAAACAAAAATGATTGTTAGGCAAGGTAGATATATTAGAATGTGGGAAAAATTCCACAACATTTCCAGATCTTTTTGAATTTTCAAAAGATAGGCTAGCAGTAGCACCCTCACAATTGAGTATTGAGCGTTCGTTTTCAGGAGTTATATTTATACTGAATCGAAGGGGTAGCTTGGACTATTAAACTCTAAGTGCTAATATGCTACTTGGATCTAATTTCAATCTTGATTATAATGTCATTTCTGATAAACATTTGTTTCATAAAGGTACAAAGGGCTGCCCCGTATATCAAAGCTTTTCTATAAATTGCGAGTCCACCACACATTTCGCCTGATCATAATAATAGGTACAGTCTCCGTTTCTCACAAGTATCAAGTGAATAATTTTGTAATCAGTGATCTTTTGGTAACTAAAGGTAAATTAAGTATAGCTCCTGTCAATACAGAGAATTAAATAATTATTTTTTTCAGAAAAAACGGGTCGAAGTTCTCATTGTACTAAAGAAGCTCGATTGGTTCTTAGTCTGAGAAAAGAAGGCAAATCTTCACGAGCCATCGCCAAATTAATGAACAGGTCTCATAATTTTGTTAAAAATGCATTAGAAAGAAAACCAAGACAGGAAAACTGTGGAAGGCCACAAAAAAAACAGAAACCCTTGACCACTACATAGTAACTTTGAGCAAAAAGCACCCATTTAAGTCATCGAAGGCTATTGCAGCCGACATTGGGAATTCAGTTAGTGCTCCAACTATCCGAAGACGACTACAAGATGCCAACCTACCAGGAAGAATTGCCAGAAAAGTCCCACTTATGCGACCACAATGACTGGGTAGGATGCACCGGGGAGAAAAAATGGAGAATGTGAAAGAAATGTTCGACGCCCTAATGGAAAGGAATTCCATCCACGGTTTACAAAAAAAACAGACAAACATGGAGGTGGCAATATAATGGTATGGGGTTGCTTCTCCTGGTACGGCGTAGGTCCAATTTATCAGACTACGAACAAAATGAATGCTGAAGAGCACAAATCCATATTGGAAACAGTTATGGTACCGTATGCTGAGGAAAATATGCCATTACGTTGGGGATTTCAGCAAGATAATGATCCTAAACACACATCAATGCTGTTATCTAAATTTTTCAAGGACCAAAAAGTTGACGTTCTGAAGTGGCCAAGCCAATTCCCCGACCTTAACCCCATTGAAAACTTGTGGGGAGACTTAAAAAAGAAATTGGCAAAGCATTCATTTTCAAATAAACAAAAATTATGGGAAGGTGTCCAAAAACAGTGGTATGAGACACCAGTAGAGACCTGCCAGGCTCTTATTAAAAGTATGCCAAAAAGAATAGCAGTAGTGGCCAAAAATAGAGGTGGATACACTGGATACTAAGTTAGGAAATACTAATTTACCTAAAAAAAGAACACAGAATGGAAATTAACATTTTTTTCTTACCAACACATGAAGTGTACCTATTATTATGATCACTCTGAAAACGTATCTGAAACACAAAATGATCTCTTTTATGTTATATTATTATTCTATGTTACAATTAAGTTTATTTTATTAAAAACAAATAGTTGAAGAACCAATGAGAACAAATTTTAAGTTTGAAACAATGAATAAAACTATTTTCTATTACCTTAAAGTCAGAGTTGATGTGTGTACCTATTAATATGATCAGGTGTGTATGTAAGCGAAAATACTTCTGTATAAGAAATTTTAACTTAGTACATTTAATGAATAGATGTGATTTCAAAAGACGGCGTCTGCATGATTTGACATAGTGATATTTTATACTAATAACCGTAACCGTAACCGTAACCGTAACCGTAACCCTAACCGAAACCCGAAACATAATAAGGTTAATAACCGTAACACGTACCGCAACCCCTATTCCACAACTGATATATAACCGTATCCGGAAAAAGCGATCGGCCAAAACAGTAACCGTTACCCAACCCGTTATTCGTTTCGGTTTTAATCTCTGATTTTCTTACTGAACGTTTGTACTTGATGCAAGCACCAAGTTCTTGGTTTTGTTTTCTGAGTGACTACTTAAAGTGTTATTTATGATGAGATTGTTACCTGTCTCCATAGTGTTTCGATATAATCACTCTATTATCCTGTATTCGTCAAAGTTTAAAGTAAACTAACTCAAAACAATTATTTGTAGGACTGGTTCTTAGGTTATTATAAGCTACTATACCTAAACCTAAAAAACATATAAAATATCAATTTTTTAAGCTAAGCTTAAAAATGTTATTTTTATTTCTTTAATCACAAACAAATTAACAAATTTTTGTTGTAAATTCATCAACAAAAAAATAAAATAATAGGTTTGTCCTTTAGCTTTCTGGCTGTTGTCTAATTTTATTGGTTCACTGTAAATCAAAGAATGCAGTTGGACTTTTGTGAAGCTATGAACTTTCTTCTCGTTAGTTGATTATGTCATATAACTCTAAATAGTTTCTCTAAACATAGGTATCTTTTTCTTGTTAAAAATTCCTACTTGAATAATTTTTCCAACCGACTCTTTTGGGATATGCGACAAGTGTAAAGGTTGTTTTACTGATTTCCATTCGTAAAATGTTTAGTAATTTTGTAGGCTTGTTTTTAATAGTCATAGAAATACAAAGAATATGAGCAGGTAATCAGGTAAAATTAGCGCTAATAGCTGCTCAAAATTCGTATTAGCTTAAAAACATAAAAATTTTGGAATTAATTCCATAAAATAACCCCTAGAACCAATGAAATTTGCACTGCATTGGTATTTAACGGTATTTAACGGTTCTGCATATTTGAAATTCCACTCGTTACTTTGGGCATTCTTTCACTCTCTCAGTCTCTCTCTCCCTCTCTCAGTTAACTCAGCAAATTGTAAGCTTCATAAAGAGCAAAGGAATTCGATGACTCCGAAAACTCCGAATTGCAGTGCGCAGACTCAACAATTTAGCCGGCAGGATTCAGCAACAAATGTTTATGCTACAAAGTTTGATAATAAACAAAACGTGGCCACGGCAAAGGCAATAATTTCAAGCCATTAAAAAATATACTAAATTTTTTTATAAATTTAAAAAAAAAACATAATTTTTTTATAATATTTTACAAAATTTTCAAAAAAAAATAATATAATTTTTATCAACTTATAATCATAGGAAACATAGCCCTGCTTAGGCCTTACATTAACTCTCCCGGACTGGCAACAGCTGATTTAGCCCGCAGGAATTTCGCTAGAGCTTCGACTCCGAATCGTCCCGACAGATAGCACAGAGACGTCCCAGACACGAAGCCAAAACTCACCACCTTACTTGAACATAACTGTGGACTTTCGGCTCGTACGTTTTTGGTTGTTTCAGTTGAGTTTTGGTTACTGCCGCCAACGGTTAACAAACGTTCCGAAGAACGTGCGCGTTGCCTTAAATGGAAATGCTGAAAACACTTGCGTGTTTAGTGGAAAAACATAAACAAACATTGCAAACGAATGAGAAATTGATCATAGAGTGCTAATCGAGTTGTATTAAAATGTTGAGAAACTCTAGCCAAAGCCGAAGCTTGTGTGGGTCTGTCGTGAACGGAAGCATTTAAGTCCAATTGTTGTTTTGTGTGCAATTTACAATAGTTTGAATACAGCAGAAGAATGTGAGCGTAAAAGGCGAGTTTCACATACAACAAAAATTGTATTACACTCCAACCACTTCACCCACCCAACAACAATCGCTGTGTCCGTCGCGTGCTTGTGTGTGTGTGTGTGTGCGTGTGTAAGTGTGTGTGCGTGGCAGGGCAAATAAATGCTTTTGCA
The DNA here is from genome assembly GCA_037044535.1 of Lordiphosa magnipectinata. NCBI lineage: Eukaryota > Metazoa > Arthropoda > Insecta > Diptera > Drosophilidae > Lordiphosa > Lordiphosa magnipectinata. The sequence goes on from JBAMBO010003336.1 coordinate 14,482, forward strand.
ACGCTTTTTTAGCCATTTTATCTTAAGGCGAAATACTGTAAAAAATTGTAAAATGGATTTACGTTTCGTATTCATCGTTTTCCTGCTAAAGTGGACGTATGCACAAGGTAAGTAAAGAATGAAATAAAAATATAAAAAAAAAAAAACCCAGGTTCCTTGTGCACATTCGCTTGGCATTCTATTTGTGCAGCTGCACAGACTTCAAGTGCATTTGCTCTCCCCTTGCCATAGAAAATGCTTGCTCCATATATGAATAAAATGCGATGAATGTGTGGTCCCTAGTAATGAGTTGCATTTAGCTTGGAAGTTTAGAAGTGTTTGCAACTGCTAAAGGTGTTGAATGATGGCTAAAGTTTATTCCAGTGAAACTTTTTGAAAAGCAACGATAAATGTAAATGAGTTGGCTGTGATGAGTTTTTTTTTGTGAATGAATGGATCTGAATGGTTGGATATTGATACTGTGAAATGTGAATGTGATTGATGAGGTGCATAGACATTACTTGAGTTGTCGGTCTGGAGAAAGGAAGACATCAGTGCAGAAGAAACACAATTGAGAGCAATTGTAGCAACAATTAAAACATGATATATTTTAATTCAATTAGTAGCACGAGTCTACTCATAGTGCCCTTCGAAACTCCATTCAAAAAAATGGAAATGTTTCCGATTCTAGTAGTTCAGCAACTGCCTTTCTAATATGATCTATTCGATTCGTTCAAAATAAAACAGCTCAACGGCTAAAGGGTTCCAAACCACAACGATTTGTTCTACGAAATGTCACTTTTTGAAGCAAATTTATTTCAATTGAAATAAAAATTGCTTAAGCAAAGCAATCGATTTGACTTCGTGTTTTTTCGATAAACATTACGTCAATTAGGGTGATGCCATGGAGGGATATTTTCGATAATCTTCATTCAAAGAATTCGCGAAAATGCAATGGGTATTTTCAGATAAAAAAGGGCATATAAATGGCAAACATTTCTTGATAATGTTGCTGGATGAGGTAAAATTGATATCACCTTTAAATTTGGTCCAAGATTGGCAACAACTTTGACCATTGCGTCTGCTGTTTTTAACGGACCATTCTGTTGCAAGCTTGCAAACTTCATTTTGTTCATCCAATTTGGACTGTTGCCGTTTCTGCTTTCTCGATTGCTTAGTTTAGTTAAGTTTAGAATATACTGTTGCACTTTCTATACGCGATGATATTCTTTAGTTCCTCCCCGTTTTCATTTTATACGTTGCGAAAAAAATGACTTGGTAATATCATACACTTTTCTCTAAAATGCTTCAAATTTACTGCTCAGCAATGTCTGACGCTGAAACCTACGAGATTTTTGAATCATTTGGTTGACATAAGCTGTTTGAACTGAACTTTTTTAAACGAATCTTACTTATTCCTAATGTCAACAGCTATTGAATCGATGAATCGTTGACTCAGATCAGAATCAAGCACGAACTGATTTTAAACTCTACTTGTGCTGGGCTCTAGTCACTAAGTTTTCTCCAACATACTTGCGAATTTCAGGTTCTATCAAACTGCGTTCTTCGATTAAAATTCAAATTTTTGCGAACCCCTTTTTATAGTATAGAGTTTCTCTCGATTCTCTCGACTTTTCAAAGTAAATAAATAAGTTTTAACCATTTTTATACTCTGCACCAAAGGTACACAGAGTATATGAAGTTTGTGCAATATTATAAAACAGGGAGAAAGAATCGTTTCCGACCCTATACAGTATATATATTCTTAATCAGCATCAACAGCCGAGTCGATATAAACATGTCCGTCTGTCCGTCCGTATGAACGAAGAGATTTCAGAGATGGTAAGAGATAGAGGTTTGACATGTATGGGATATATATTTCTTATACTTGCAGGCAGATCAGGTTTATTTTCAATTTTTGCCACGCCCACTCCCGCCTCCGCCATTTGCAAAAAACGTCATATCTCCCACAGTTTTATAGATAGATCTTCTAAAAATATTGAGTTATCATGATTATTTATTGAATTGCCTAAAAAATGATAAAGATCGCTGAGACTATACTCAAGTTATGACCAAAAGAAAGTTCACTGCCGCAGTGCTTGAAGTAGTGGCGTTATCTATTGAAGTCTATGAAATACCCTCATTGTTTCAAGCAAGTAGTCGCGCCATCTATTTGTGCTTTGTTTTAGACTCATCATAAGCTTAAACTTTTGCCGAAATTTCTGGTAGTATAGAGATCTAAAATTTAAAAGCCTGCTTAACTATTCGACCAAATTTTTGCGAATCTTGACAAAATCGAATATTTAAAAAAAATATTTAAATAGTTATCCGAAATATTATTCCTTCGATTAATACCTGAGAAATATATCTGAGAAGGTTGTGTTAAAACTTAATCAAAACGATAGGCTCAGCCGTTTTCGAGTAATCGTGGTCACCGACTTTGAAAACACAGTTTTAAGATAAACGCGTTTAAGGTTTTAAAAGCACTGTAAATTTACCTGACAAGTCCTTACAAATATGCGTGTAACTTGGAAAATAGTTGGCGGCTTGACTTGTAATTTTCTATGTGTGCACTTAAATGTATATAAATTAAGAATATGCAAAAAATAATAAATCAATTTTTTAAAAATTCTAACTGCGTATAACCCCTTAACGCAACCAGTCCGAATTTTAAGGAGCAATATCTGCCAAATGCAGCGTTTAAACGTTTAAAATTCTGCACAAGATCGCTTCGCGGACTTCGGAAAGTATATGTTTCGGTTCAAGAATATATATATTATATAGCCCAAGGTCCAATTTACAAAGCTAAACTTAGCTAGCTTGACCATTGATTTGCCATTTTACATCTTGACTTATACATTATTTCCTTCTCAAAGTCGTAATGTGGCGAATTAGAATATGATTTCTAAGACGAATCTTCAATTCATAATGCACCGATTCAGTAATGTAAATTTATTTTATATCGGGTGAGTTCCAATATCTCTACAGATTTTCGTAAAAACGATTTGATTTGGAACTAAACTAGGAGAGCTCTATATGTGAAATGATGTCAAATGAATAAGGTCGGCTACTAGATCATAGGTAGGTAAAACCGTACGCATTAAATCTACTAGGCCTTGAGCAGTAGGTTTTAAATCGTGAAACTCTTATGATTTAATCTGGTAGCCGGGCATATTTGTGGCACTTCAAATATAAGGGCAAGCAGTTTTAATTCGAAATGCGAGCGTTTATACCAAAATCTCTAGTGATTTTTGGAACACATCCGTATATTCCATATTCAACATACACTGAGAAAAAGAAATCAATCTAAAATTTAGATTGAAAATTTTGATTTCAAAAACCTTGCAATCTTATAAAAACAAGATTGAAAAAACTTGAAATGAGCTTAGAAATCTTAAAAACAAGATTAATAAAGCTTCATTTACATTATTTTGTATTTTCAAATACATTTTTTTGATATAAATAGATTTATTTTGCTAAAAAAAAAAAAAAATAAACAATCCTGGGACTCCAGGGACTCGGAACCACGACACCTTCGTGCAATAACATATTGGCACGGCCGATTAGACGATTCTGCCGTAGGGGGTCAATTGTTGAGCGCAGCCAGTTGCAGTATAAGAGCTCAGGCTGCAAAAATCTCTGCTCTTATACTGCAACTGTTTGAGCCCAACAGTTGACACTCGATGGTAAAGCAGCGGTGTCAGTAGGATTAATAATAAAAAATAAAAAATGCTTAATTTAATTTTGTCTATTTTTTTCATATTTAAAATTGAGATTGTTTCATCTTAAAGTAAAGTATAAACGATCTTAATTCAATAATGTTGGATTAAGATTTAAATTGAGAAAATAATCTTGGGTTAAGATTATCTCGTCTCTGTCGAATTCTGACACCGTTTTGACTCGTTTCAAGATTATAATCTTGGTTTTAGATTGATTTTTTTCTCAGTGTTGAGAAACAATAGATTAAATTATAAGTTTATCTGAAGTATCTGAAAGAAGAGAAGTCGGCCCTAAGAGTTAAAAAGGTTTTAAAAAATAAACTGAAGTGATTCTTGGTAGCGAACCTATTAAACAGAGAGGTTCTCATCAGGTTCGGGAGCTTATCAATTTAGAACAGAGATGGGCGCGTCGCCACGTTCCAATGCACACGAGGCAGCGTGTGCATAGGACCTCTGCCGCGGCCGACTGCACAAAATCACACGTACGCTATAAGCATTGAAAGCGTGTGAAAAGTGTGACGATATGTGTGCTTGCCCATCTCTGATTTAGAAGCTTCGGTCCTGACAACAATCATCTTTGCATTCGACATATTCGAACAAAGGAGCGACCGGAAAGTGGTTCGGCACATTTGATATTCGTGATCAGCGTCAACAGTCGATATATATTCTGGTTCATGTTCAAGATGAAGTACAAGTTGATATAACTATGGGCGTCTGTATAAACTGAAAGTTATCAACATAATCTGCTTTGAGAGCAATGCACTTTATCCAACAATTCTTAAATAAATGAATTGATCTAAGTCCTTAGATAACCTCTTTATTTAACTGAATTAAAGGCACAAAAAACTTGGTCCGCTTTATACAATTTATACAATATTAAGTACCATTGTGATCGTCCAATCATATGCAGTCGTTTGTCATTTCAATTCGCCCTTGAGTTGTTCCATAAAAAAAGAGTCATTTCCGTTTTTAAGGCGTTTAATTATACCATGGGCATGCCAAAAACCCGTCGCCATAACTTTGCCTTTCTCGGTCTCCATTTCCCAAGAAAAGTCCAGTGTTTTGTTTGTTTCTCAGTCTGTGATTTGTACTACAATTGCAAACTAAGCCTTAGAGATCAACCAAATTAAACTTTCTGAAAAGTCGCATAAGTTGTTCATCACAACATTTTGTTAAGATTAAACAGTCCTCAAAACTGACCAACAATTTGAAACACAACAAAATTAACTTTTGTTTTCTTTCTTAAGTTGCCTTTCCATTTATCATATATCTCTAAATAGCCGGCTATAAAGAGAAATTCTTGTACTTCAAAGAAGGCTTAATTTTCGAAATAGTTTAGAGTTATTTGCTTTGCTATTACATTATTAATACGATAATTATTGACAGAGACTCTCTTTAGATATATATATGACAAGTGAAAAGGCAGCTTTAACTTATCAGTCGACTTATTTATATTAAACTGTTCATCGGTAGACAAATGCTCCTCATAAATAGCAAGTCAAAGTTTATTTCCATTTCAATCTCCGATTTCTAAACAAAATAGTTCCATCTTTGTAGTCAACTCTTAATTAAACTTGTAACCTACTCGTCTGTAAATTAATTTATAGAAAATATTTTCTTAGCTCTCAAATTGCAAAGTGAAATCAATTTCATCTCCATTCAAAGCAGGCAGTCAATTTACAAAATATTTGCAGGCATAATAGACTTGAAATTAAAACCAAATTCCTTAGAAAATTTATTTAACCTTTTGCCGAAATAAATATCTGACGTTCTTTGTTTCAATTAACTAGTAGACAAAGGAGCATAAAATACATAACAAAGCTACTTACTTATTACCCCAGAATAAATTCCAGCAACAAAAGAGCAAGCCCAAAAAGTCTTAAAGGCAGAAACCCTTTTCATATAAAATAATTTTATCCCTTTTTTTTTCTTTAAAGCAATTTAATGCCTGAGAGGACATGGGGAAAATGTGTATCTCTGGCTGCCATTGATACCACAGGGTACTAGCAACAACAACAACAACAACAACAACTACAAGGAGAATATTTCATGCCACTTATCAAAGGCAACAATTTAGGTTAAATACTCATTAATATTCCGGTCTGCAAAAGTTTTTGCCAAATAAATTTATGCCCCTTGCCTAGGGCCGCCGCCAGGCACGAGACTCCGACAGAGAGAGAGAGAGTTCCCCAAACAAAAATAAATAAGCACACGCACATGCCCGCCCTACACACAGATAGAAATTAATTTTGTATAGCCTACTTTTTTGGGTGGCCTAAAAAGACAACATGAAAATGATAATTGCCCCAATGGAGTTGAGCAAATGAATAATTTATAAATTAAGTGCAAGAAACTGGCTAAAAGTTTGCCCAAAACAAAAATGTACAAAATTTAAATTGTTTCCACTGAAATGCCAATAAATTGTGCAACCAAAAATGAAAAAAAAAAAAAACAAATTTATTGCACACACGACGCGCGCGAGTTGTGGGGATTTATTTTTACTCCACACATCCTGTGCCGTGGCGGATTTTTGTTGCGCTGATAAAAATTTTGACATGCCAAACGAGTGGCGCTGCTGGAGCAGGAGGTAACAACAAAATGACAGGATATTATTCAATTGAATTCGTTTACATGCTCGAACTACATAATAAAAATGCCCTTTAACCAACATAAAGGCAAAAGGAAAAATACGCAAATTGAGCAGCAGCCAAGCCAGTATGAAATATCTTTTGTATCAATTCCCCGGACCCGGCAAAACGCTTTTGTTTATGTCTGTCTGCCAGTCGACGACCAGCCATGGCCAGCATTTACATATTCATTTTGCGTGGGGCTTATTAAATGCGCATATTTTATGGACATGCTACGAGTACTCATATTTACCCATACACGAACGAGTATACCCATATTCATACTCATTTCTGCTTAGTTCTTGCCTCTTGCCCAGAGGGCTCTTTACTTGTTTTACTCAACTAATTTGTTTGGTTCCAGCCGACAGAGAAAGAGAGAGATAGAGTACGGAAATTGTTCTGCGGCTGGCAAAAGTTTTCATATGAAATCCAAGCTCATAAGTTTATTTGATGGCAAAGCGGAAAGGAAAAGTAAATGAGAGATAAGTAAGAGTTATGACTTATTTCTGGGCAAAAGTTTTGGGGGAAGTAATCAATGCCTTTTTAATTTATGTATAAATGATTTTTGGAAAGATTTCATAGTGAGTGGGCTTGCTGTCATACTCTAGATTTTATACAGCTAAACATGAAATACAATAACAACTGACACTGCTTACTAATAGCTTGGGACTAGTTCAAGCTTTATAGCTCTCTAGTGGCCATGATACAACGAAGAAGCTATGGCACTCATCAGTTTTGATTATAGATTGTTTGTACCTTCTAGAGAAATCGATCAATCAAAATTATTTATCGAAGCTGCTGAAGGAATGATAAAGATCGGATAAACGATGCACGAGTTATGAGCAAAAAAAAGTTCACCGACACCCCCAACCCACCACTTTTTTCCAACCACCGCTGTATTCAAACAAACACAATCTTTGGGAGAGACAGAGAGAGAGAGTGTTCATTACTGAACATGTGTTCATATGTGACCCTCGCACTCAACATCAGAAGACGTTACAAAAATATGATCCCATGGAAAGAGACCACAGCCGAGGTAACACCAGATGGTCACGGCCGTTCCCACGCCTACAAGCACATGTGTGCAAGAGGGGAAATACATTACAAGAAAGGATAAATATAAACACATATTGTAATTAGTAAGCAAAAGCAACACCACACTATATTTAAATAGACAAGTAAGATAATCAAGAAAGAGATGTAATACAATCAAACAACTGAGTATATAAGACACAAATGTATCACATGTATTAGATAAGGACAAGTAGATTTAGTATTACAGTTGTCTCATGTATTAGGTACATAAGCTTATACCAGAAAAACCCACAACCGAACCTTAATAAAAATCAGTTCCTAACAAGTAACGCGATTGTGTAATTTAGTTAGGGATTCGGCGAATGTGCGGATACTTCAACTGAGTGACTGAGCTGTACGAGCGGCTCTTTAACTTAGAAGAATAAGTTGCACAGAGAGAGAGAGAGAATTTTTGAGATGAGCGTATAACAGCGTATAACGCATAGAACGCACAAAACAGCGTATAACCCGTATAGCACGTATAACGAACGAGCAAATGCGAGCCACGGTATTAACTGATACAGAGTATCTTATAGTCGGGCTTGACCGACTTTTTCACTTGTTTTTTTCTAAGGGGTAAGCTTCTGTTGCACTGATCGCTTTGTTGTTTGAGCATCTTTTACTCTCGCTCTCACTTTTCCTCTTTCTTTCGCGCTCTCAGTACAAGCGATTAGTCCACAATGTTGGCTGAGTGCCATACCTTCCTAGTTGCATCATACTAGTGTATGCCTCTGCGAAAGAAGAGAGTCAGCACACTGCGAATTTTCTCTGAGTTGCAGCCTTGATACCATTAAGCAACTAATAGAGGTGTGGCCAGCTGCATTGAATTGTAAGCTATGAGCTTTTTCTGAAAGCTCGTACATACAAATTTTCGTATTACACTGAAGTTAAGTAAGCTGAAACAGAGAGCGAGCTGAGAGCTGACCATACCTTGATGCCATGATGATATAAGTATAATGTAGTCTCGTTCGCAAAACCTATTCCTTATTGTATGTTGGCAAATAAGTGCGATTGAGAGGTGAAAGCTTTTAAAAAGCTTTAGTTGAAATGTTGAAATTTTGAGTGTGAGTAAAATGCCAACATTAGTCTTCTCTTTCGCTGGCCGGGTCTGTTCTTAGTGCTTAGCTGGCTACCACATAGCCACCACGAGCCGAGATCAGCCGAACTCATGATTGTGTGCATCGGTGAACATTGAATTGCAAGTAAAACGGCTGTAGTCTGGAGAGAGCTCTCTTGCGCACCAACACAAGCACACTTTTTTGTCCTCTCCATTTGGCCGGCACTGGGCTAAACGACAGAGCCGCACACATTTTATACTAATAAAACTAGCTCTCTGCTCAGCTCGCACGTCTTCAACGTCTTCAGTGTGCAGTAGTCACTTGCTGCGAAAGGCTATACAGCAATGCTTGGCTGCTGGCTGCAACCTTAAAGCAGGGTTCTCCAAGCAAATAGGACGGAAAATTTGACAGTCTCTCTGACGCTTAGTAATGCATGACTTCGGCAAGCAATTTGTGTGAACTTCCAAGTGTGTACAGGCTCAGGGGCTGGGAAACTCTGCTTTATAGTTGGAATCGTGATTGCAGCGGGCAACTGTCGATCACAACAAACAAGCTTTAAAGCTCGCTATACTTTGCCTCAGCTTGCTGCGTCGGTTGATGTTAAATAAAGAAGCTTTTGAAAGCTCTCTGTTCCGTAGGAATATTATCCGAGTTTGCCGATGGTAGCTTCTCTGCTCACACTGCCGACATAATATATTAAAGGTATGGCCAGCTGCCTAGAATTGTAAGCTAAGAGCTTTCTATGAAAGCTTGTACATACAAATGCTCGTTTTACACTGAAGTATTGTAAGCTGAAACAGAGAACGAGATGAGAGCTTTTATCAGTTGTATCATGATCGTTTGTATCACAGTTAGAAAAAAAGCGACTGCAGGGAAGTAAGTTTAAGTGCGACCAGAAGCCATTGGCTACTTTCATTAAAAAGTTTGACATTTTGAACAATCTTACATAGAACTTGTTCTTTCATATTCCACACGGTAGAAGGAAACTCTAAAACAAGATTTTTGATAGCTTCAACAGACTCTTAAGGCGTACCATGTTAGGGCTGTAAAGCGGATGTCGCTTCAATACTTAAAATTCCCAAATATGTTTCGTTTTTGGGTGTGCCAAAATTAGGTATAAGTCATGTTCCATACTTTTTATTAAATTTACAATTGATTCACCCTTACTGAAAGTCTCTATATATCCGTTTCTCATTAATTAATTGTTATAAAAAGAACTTCCAGATTAAGGGCAGATTTCTCAAGTTCTTAAAAGCTGTTGAATGTCCGATTAACTAACAATTTCCACTGTTATTTACTAGTTTATGAGACTGATAGCTTTTTATAGAAGATATTTTGAACGGCGCTTAAACTTGAATTTTGTGCTTGAATCAAGCTATTTCAGATTTCATTTAAGTGTCAAATATTTAGTAATTTTTTAAAGAAAAACTTGTTTAAGATTCTTATTTGATTTAGAAACGATTACACATAGATAGCTCCATCTGCCACCTTAACTGACAAACAACAGAGTAAACTCTGAGTTTATCTAGAAGATGTGCAATCGGACCTAAGTATACAAACCACAAAATTCCTAAAATTATCAAATTGCTTAAACCCAACTGGAAATAGACTTGAGTAATTAATACGACTTCATTGATTTGTTGGCACAACTTCAATTGAAATTCACAGTAATTCCAAAAGTTAACTGTATGAAAAGCATTAGACAATTTTCCCATACTCAGTAAATAAGTCAAACTCAAAGAGAAGAGGGAAAATGTAATTTGTGTAAGCTGCAGGGCGAAAAGGGAAACAAGATTCTAATTAATTTCTGCCTCAAATAGATGCCTGTCATAATACAAATATAACATATCTAGGAGATCTAACAAACAAACGTATTTATTTATTTATTATTATGTCAAGCAAAGGGAAAACGCAGTAAATAGATAAACAAAAGGACACACACAAAGGCATTTTGCCATAATGGCAATATTTTGATTAAGTTAATTAAGTGATTTCTAGTTGAGCACAAAAACATTTTGAACAATGCCCATCAACAGCAATGCCTCGCTAATCCTGTACAAGTACGAGTACGTACTCAACAACCCGCTGAGTTCTTTGTGTGCAAGTGTTTTGCCATATGAAAACATAATTCATTTCATTATGCGCGAAACTAGGCCAAAACAGCGGGAACAGGCCACCAACAACAACAACAACCACAATAGAGGAGGCAGAGGCAATTGCTCTTAATGAATTGCACTGGTAAATTTGTTGAAGCAGCTGCTCAGGCTGCTTGAGAAATAAAAATAAAAAACAACAAAAATTAGCAGCAAAACCAAAACAAGTTCAAGTTGAATAATGAAAGAAACATTGTATGGGATGGATTGTATTGGAACCCTGAAAATAAAATTTAAAATTTAAGCAGGTTCAGTGTTCCCAATGTCTTTCTTTAAGGTTGTTTTCTGCACTTTTTTAACATGCTAAAGAATAACTTGAAAACGAACTCAACTCTGTTGACATAAACAAGTGTTGAGCATATTTTTTATGACACTTTCTGGACTCATTATTATGTTGTTGTTGTTGCTGTTGTTGTTGCTCTGGCGCCGTCCTGCAATCATAAAGCATTGAGTGACCGACTGGAAAGCAGCAAAAAAAAAGAAATATATAAAGAGAGCATACCGATGTCTGGACTAGCTGCCGTTGTCGTCACTCGCTCGCATTTCTCGCGCATTTTTCAAATGCTTACCCTTTTCGACCCTTAGCGGTTGTCCTTCCTTCCCACTTTGTGGTTTCTTTTTTTTTTTGTGCGCTCCTTTGCAAAGTGTCATTGACATTTTAATGTGCTAATGAAGATGAGGACCGCTAAAAATATAATAAAATTGTTATAGAAATAGTCAAGCATCGTCGCCTTAGCAAGTTGGGTTCATTATGTGGTTAAAAAAAAAAATACAAAATAATATTTTCCCTAAGCTTGCAAGCTGGCTCAAGGACTTGCGCGATGTTTATGAGCTTTCTTCCACTTTTCGCTTGCAGTCAATTATGTCAAAGTTGTCAATTCATGAACAAAAATTGCAGGGCATTAGCGTTAGCTGCAAGGAGAGCAGAGCCAGGCGGCAAATGTTAAATGTAGGTTATAATTTTGAGTGCACCAAATGGAAAATGTGGCCATAAGCAGACAAGAAAATTGCAGTGCGAAACCAAAAATAAATGAAATTATGGGAAGAGGAATAAAAGAGGTTTTTTTTTATACCCTTGCAAAGGGTATTATAATTTTGCCCAGAAGTTTGCAACGCATGGAAATATTCATTTCCGACCCCATAAACTATATATATTCTTGATCAGGGCGACGAGCTGAATCGATTGAGCTTTGTCCGTCCGTCTGTCTGTCTGTCTGTCCGTCTGTCTGTCTGTCCGTCTGTCCGTCTGTTTCTACGCAAACTAGTCTCTCAGTTTTATAGCTATCGAGCTGAAATTTTGCACAGAGTCTTCTTTTTACTGCACGCTGCTAATATGTCGGAACCGACCGGATCGGATAACTATATCTTATAGCTGCCATAGGAACCATCGGTCTAAAAATGGGTCTTAGTGAGAAAAACTTTTTTGTTTTCAATGCTAGCGTCATAAAACTCGGCCATAATTAATATTATATGCTTTCAAACACATTTGCAAATTTTGGTCAAAATCGGATGACTATAACATATAGCTGCCATGGGACCGATCGTTCGGAAAATGGGTCTTAGTGAAAAAACTTTTTTGTTTTCAATGCTAGCTTCATAAAACACGGCGATTATTGATATTATATGTATTCAAACAGATTTGCAAATTTTGGTCAAAATCGGATGACTATATCTTATAGCTGCCATAGGACCGATCGGTCGGAAAATGGGTCTTAGTGAGAAAAACTTTTTTGTTTTCAAGTAAATCGTTCTTAAAGTCGGTGATTCATAATATTGAACGCTTTCAAACTAATTTGAAAAAGTTGATCGACATCGGATGACTATATCTTATAGCTGCCATAGGACCGATCGGTCGGAAAATGAGTCTTAGTGAGAAAAAACTTTTCTGTTTTATATTTCATCTTTCTTAAACTCCGCGATTGTTAATTTGATATGTTTTCAAAAGGATTCGCGAAATTGGAAAATGGGTTTTAGTTAAAATTTTTTTAGATTTTTATGTAAGCGTTCTTAAACTCTGACATTTCAAAAACAGCATTTGCAAGGGTATAAAAACTTCGGCACAGACGAAGTTAGCTTGGCCTTCTCGTTTTATATAAATTTATGGGGCTTGGAAATATTTATTTCGTTCCGTTGATGAAAATCTAAAAAACTGGCACACGGTGTAGCATACAACGAATGTTGGTATCTTGTTCGAGCAGATGGAAGAAGTAGACCTGTGCGGAACCCGTGCTTGATCCGGCTATCTTCGTCGGTAATGTGGGGGTAGTTCAAAATCAGTCACCGCAGGTTACTAGCTCGTGGATAGTGTATAATCATTTAATTTTAATACTCACGGGTTGTTTTGATTTTATAGGGTAGTGGAAGCCTATCACTTAGCCTGGGAAGGATGGAAAAAAAGGGTTTTGGAGAGCAGAATAGAGGAGGAGAGAAAAGAAAAGGGGGTCTCAGAAGTACATATCGGGTTCAGGCCACACTGAGGTGCTGTTTAGTGGCCATATTCCCCGCCCTACCATGATCACCACTTGCAGGTATGGAACATTGTCCATTGGTGATCCCTAAAACAATGAAGCGTTGTTCACTTCATCCCATGGCGACTCAGTATGATTTCCGGACGAAAAATTTAGCTTATTTGGACTTCATTATAAATTTATTCAATGAATTTATGATTGAGTAGAGGTAAGCATATTAAAATAAAATATTTTTAGTAGTAAAGGGTATCCATTAAGTCTAAGCGTTATTTTCATATATTTTCATTAGAGCTTTAGTAACTAAACTTCATTCATAAGTCTTTCTTTGATTTTACTAACGAGCAGTACTACCCAAGATATCTATAAAAGTAAGTTTATTCTAAGCGCAAGTGAAATGAAAGTAAAAGTTAGCTGTAAAGTTAGAGTAAATTAATTATAAATGACAGTTCGCCATTGATTGGGTATGTATGTATAGGTATAGGTAAATAAAGAATATGTTTAGGAATTAAATTCAAGGTGCGACTATTTTAATATGGAGATTCGCCAAGTACTAGCATTTTTGGTCTTACATGAAGAAGTACTACTGTACGCAGCCAAACAGCTGAGTTATGCTAGGTCAGATTCTTGGTTACAATCCCAAAGGTGGGAACAAAGATGTAAACAGAGAGAGTAAACAAAGATGTAAGAGAGTATGACACAAGCTGCGCTTACTCTTTCAAAACAATCAAATATTAATAATGGCCTGAAGGGCTGTGTACACTTACGCCTTGATGATCCAGCGAGGGAAAGGCCTTTCTCCAGATGATCAGCTGTGGGGGCTTGATCTTATTTGTGTTAGAGTAAAGATGTGTGAAGCTTGTTTTTCGGTTTAAGTTTTGACGATCACAGCAGTAAAGTACATTAAGCCAAGAGAAGGGTTAAAGCAAGACAAAAAAAACTTTAAAGAACTCTCACTTGCTCTGTGAGAGCGTTTTGCCAATTGGCCCAGCAAAAAAATGTCTTGAATTGATTTATGTAGCAACCACAAATTTAGCCCTTTTCTTTTCATTTCACTTGGCTTTCTCACTTCTCTTTCTATTGGGTCACTATATTCTCTGGGGAGGCTTAGTTTTAAATTATCCAATACAGATCCCAGGGTGTGCACTGGGCCTCAAAGAGACTTCTCACGGTTTTCTTTAGAAAGCATTTTTTAGCTGGGAAACAGTCCGAACAGAGGTACCAGGGTGTGCACTGGGCTCTAGAGAGGAAGCTACGGATTTACTACCCCACGCATTGGACAAACTGGGTTATGCTGCTGGCATCCACGGCTTTCGTGCGTGCGCTGGCCGGCACTTATAACTGCCCAATGATGATTGTCTGTTTGGCGGGGCTAACAGCAGTCCTAATCGGTTTTAGTCAGGGAGCTAGAGCACGATGTCTGGCGATCTGGGACAAGGGGCCAGACCTTCTTGATTAAGTTGCAGAGAACGGTACCGGACGCTGGAGGTAATTAGAATGGTGACTGTTGGGGGCAAGCGGGATTGTCCTAAACCTTATGCAGACAACCATGAATGAGCTGACAGAAATTGTCATGGCAACGGGGCGACTCACGAATGCGTTGTGCTGATAATGGTATCATGGAGAAGAGTTGCACTTATCCACGCTGGCGAAACTAAGACTGGATTTATGCTCCTCTGAAGTGCAGATTTATTGCAACTTCTTGTTAGTTGGCCGCGCTGATTACATGCGGCCCGGAATTTGATTCGGAAACCGCTGGGTATATAGTTGAGCCCGAACGTTGGTAATTTATTTCGCTGGCCACGCCTGCTTGGCTCGGAAACTTGTTTAGCGATTGAGAACGTGGCTTTTTGTCGGCGTGTTCGGCTGGCACGTGAAGTACGTGCCGATCAGGGGTCAGCATTTTTCGATTGCGTAATCGCTAGTGAGACTCATCGCAGCTAAATCGAATTAGCATGGGGACTCGATAATGCGTACCGACATTAATTTGGGAATTTTAGCAGACTGCAGCCCTTCCAGACAGGAATGTGAACTGAGGTTTTGGAGACTAAAGGAGGCTCAACACACTATTGGATACACTCCTTTTGGTTTAATTTTAAACATAGTTAGTAATTATCTGACTTTCAAGTGATCAAGTGGTGGAATTTGAAAGGGATTGACCTACTTCTTAAATGGCTTGTGGTGGATCTAAAGTGTCCTATTCAAGCGGTGCTACAGCGGCGGAACTTTCCAAAATTTGGTACTCATTGGATTAACAATGTTTTTACGTATATCCGTACAAATTATTATGGAGATAATGTTCGTCGACCTTCAGTCTCAGTCACGGCACTCAAATAAACTCTTATAAGAGATACCAAAGTTGTTCTCCGGAAGCCATGGCTTGGTCTAGCAGGCGAATGAACTATAGAACCTTATTTCTGACTTTAGAGGCTGTCCTATTCAAGTGGCGAGCAGTGTCTATCGATGCGACTAAAGTCCAGCCACTTCCACATACTTAAAGCTTACGTAAAGGATCCTGCGGCAGCCATCGGGTGCGCTGAGGTTTATTCCAACCACTCATGTAGTTAGTTCCCCTTCTCAGAATCCACAGAAGACTCTGCAACGTCTATTGCTTAATTTACGCTATGAAATTCACTAAAACTTAAAATTTGCAAAACTGAACTGGTTCCTGTTTATGCAGCTCTTGTCAATTCACAAAATGATCAACTGTTTGGCCGATCTGGCTCCGACGCAACATTAAGTAGACTGCGCCTTAGCCTTTCGTGAATTAAAAACGAATTCATTGTCAACTTTCGAGTGTAAGTCGAGTAAGTAATGCCAAACAATGTCAGAAGTCGGTTGATTCCGGATTTTCTCAAACCAATTACGAAAGGATTGACTTGCGTACTGATTTTTCAATCCCGAAATTCTTGATTTGATACCTAAAGGACCATCCGGTTCTATATTTAATAGATGTGGGTTATCGAATGCAATTCATCAGCTAACTTTTCATATTGGAGGTGCTATAACTGGTAGGGAAATCCAAGGCAACAATAGTGTAAAAAAACCAAACCATAAATAACCCAAGGGTTGTCACAAAAATCTTTGCAAAATTTAAACAGATTTACAAATAAAAAACAACTTTTGCAACTGAGAAGATTGCAAACTTTTCAAATGTATTTTTACGTACGTCAGATATTTGGACTGCGTATGAGCACCACGAATACTGCTCTGCCATTTTTCTAGATGTTGCCCAAGCGTTTGACCGCGTTTGGTTGGACGGGCTTATATTATAAAATTGGAGGACACTGCTTCCTCCAAATACACACAAACTCTTAGAATGTTCGTCAAAATGAGTACACAACGGAAGAGTGCACCATTGGAGCCGGAGTGCCACCGGGTAGCGTTCTCGGTCCGTTTCTGTATTTATTGTACACTGCCGACATCCCAACAGACCCCCGACTAACAATATCCACTTTTGCGGATGATACGGCAATTCTAAGCAGATCACGATGTCCAATTATCGCATCCAGACTTTTGGCAAGCCACCTATCTCACGTGGAGGAGTGTCTGGCCAACTGGCGCATAAAAATTAACGAATTCACACTCAACAGAAGCACCTGTCCCCAGATATCCCTAAACGCGACTATGATACCACAATCAAATGATGTTGTTTACCTTGGTGTCCACTTCGACAGAAGGCTCACTTGGCGCAAACACATAGAATCGAAAAAACTTCAAATAAGGCTAAAGGCCAACAGCCTTCACTGGCTAATTAACTCCCTTTGCCCTCTAAAACTGGAATATAGCATCATAAAGCCTGTCTGGACTTATGGCTCACAGCTATGGGGAAATTCCTGTGCGAGCAGTGTGGCCATCCTTCAAAGATCACAATCAAGAATTCTTAGAACACTCACTGGAGCGCCATGGTACATTCGCAACGAGTGTATCCACAACGACCTGAGTTTCCCATTGGTCGAAACTGAAATACGGCAACTAAAGCGCAAATATTCTGAAAAGCTTCTAGCCCACCCTAATGAACTTGCACAATCACTCAACCTGCAAGCAACGCATTCTCGCCTCTGAAGAAAAGATTACCAACCCAGCGACTGAATTAAAGGGCCGCAGAACATAAACTATCTCCAATAGGGGATGGTTGTACAATATTTCTAGATTAAGATTTGAAAAATTATTGTGTCTCATCAAGAGAAAATACAATAAATACGAAAATAGCTAAAAAAAAAAAAAAAAAAGTCGCTGAATTCAAATCAATTGTCCGTTTTCCCCCAGCACGAGATATTTGCATAAGCGTGTGTTAAATGAGGTTTGTTGAGATTTGTAGGTCCTGTGACCGCATTAATCAACCTTTTCCAACCAAATTTGTTTGATTGTAAGCTGCATTGAATGACTTTACAGAAAAACTTGGGTTTTATTCATAAGAAACAAGTTTTTGGATTTTATTATGGAAAATATGGTTATTTTTTGATAAAATCGCTTTGTTTTTTTGCAAGTTTAAAAAATTCTGAAAAATCTTAGAAAACATAAGTGAATAGTCCTCTGTCTCCTCTACTTTACCACATTTTCAGTTTTTCCATATCAATGCGCTTTATCGATATTGAAAATTTACATTTTAGATATGATGGATATTTTGAGAAATATCGACAACCCTAGTGCGTACTCATTAGCCTGACTTTTAGTGAGATAGTTTTTCTGTCTTAGTGTAGAACTTGCTCTCGGTTTCTTTTCGCTCTTTTGCTATGACATTGGAATTCCGTACTTACATCAACCTAGAGTCAGGATGACATAATTTCCAAGTAAGGATTCGTACTTAAAATGAGCTTTTTCGGATTAATACAAGAATTTCAGGACTGTTGCAATACTTTCGTCCCTGTTTCAAATAGAAAAATTCCAATCCAAAGGTCGAAATCTGATCAATTTTTATACCCTTGCAAAGGGTATTATGTGTTATTGAGAAAAACTTTTTTGTTTTCAATGTGAGCGTCTTGGCCATTACTAATATTATATGCTTTTAAACAGATTGGCTAATTTTGGTCAGGATCGGATGACTATATCTTATAGCTGCCATAGGAACTATCGGTCGATAAATGGGTCTTAGTGAGAAAAACTTTTTTGTTTGCAATGTTAGCGTCCTTAAATTCGGCCATTATTAATATTATATGCTTTCAAACAGATTTGCAAATTTTGGTCAGGATCGGATGACTATATCTTATAGCTGTCATAGGAACTATCGGTCGGAAAATGGGTCTTAGTGAGAAAAACTTTTTTTGTTTTCAATTTTAGCGCCCTCAAACTCGTCCATTATTAATATTATATGCTTTCAAACAGATTTGCAAACTTTGGTCAAAATCGGATGACTATATCTTATAGCTGCCATAGGACCTAACGGTCGGAAAATGGTTCTTGGTGAAAAAAACTTTTTTGTTTTCAATTTTATCGTTCTTAAACTCTGCGACTGTTAATTTGATATGTTTTCAAAAAGATTCGCGAAATTTGGTCGAAATCAGATGTTTATCTGTCGGAAAATGGGTTTTAGTTAGAAAAATGTTTGATTTTTTTGTAAGCGCTCTTAAACTCAGACATTACAAAACCAGCATTTCCAAGGGTATAAAAACTTCGGCACAGACGAAGTTAGCATGGCCTTCCGTCCTTATATTAAATTTTCTTTCCATAAAAAAAATGTTAAATTATAATACTAAACCATATTTTGAAGTTTAACCTATATTTATCTCTGCTCGTAAATTATTATCTTTTATAACCATTTCTCAATGTCTGCCTTGAAGACAACTTAACTGTTAAGTCGCTAACCAGTTTTACCCACACGCTTATCCTACCCAAGCTTATGCTCCACTCAGCTGCTCATCGGGGGCACTTAAATTTTAAATGCCCAGGCAGCAAACCATTTGTGAAACCCTTTCTCCGGCACATTTCTTTTATGACTTTGGCACCAAACAGTCATAATTTTTGCCAACTCATTGCCTGGAAAATCTCAGCAAGTTGCGCCTAAAAGCGGACAGCACTTTTCTTTTTCGTCTTCTGGTTGCCTTTTTGGCCATTTGTTGCTTTTCACGGGTGAAAGAGAGGGCAGGACTCTGCATAATTTATCAATGTCAGGCTAGTTGCTGATGATGAACGTCCCCCAAGGAAAGAAATGCCAGTCCAGCAGATTGTAAACGGCCGCTGGTGCTGCTTCTTGTTGGCAAATCGATATACTTTTTGGACTTGTTGGACTTTGGCAAAGGCCATAAAATTTGAGCTTTATAACAAGCAAATCGAATGAAAAGAATACGACAACGACAACGACAAGGATATGGTTGATATGAAAGAAAATGACCCAAAAGTCCGGGCTGCTTATCAATGGCCTAAGCATTTCTTTTGTTGACTTACCTTCTCTTTTTTCCTCTTGGCCAGGACATTTTATATTTATTAAAAAGAAAGCTTTTCCCAGCCTTGTTTCATTCTTTCTCTCTTTTTTTGGTAATAGGCATCCGCTCATAAAAACATGAATTGTGGTTCTTAGCAGCAAATCCAATTGGGCATAAATCGGCTTTGTTGCCAGAGACAACATGGAGTATACGTAGTGAAAGGTGGACCAGGTTCTCGTTTTATGGCCTTTTGGCTCTTTGGCATCTCCTCATTGTGGGCTTTATTTTATGTGCATTTAAGCACAATGCGCTTATTGACTTAATGACAAATGTTGTTGGGCATCAACTGAAATTCAGATATCAACAGAAAAGGGAAAGGATTTGTTTTAAAGAAAGTTTTGATCAAATTGAAGGACTCATTTTTGTCATTCAAACTCTTAGCATTGGTGTAAGGGCTGGAGGCGTTAAAAATTAGGCGCACTTGGGTGGTAGTGCTCTCTGACTTGATTACAGCATGATGCGGAAGATAACAAGGGCAGGAGTCGTTGCAAGCTGTGACCTTTCTCATGTGAAACAGATCTATATACTCTTGGATTACTGTTCCTTGAGTAGCGGATTCCTTTTCAGACGGCTTTCGTTTCTAATGAAGTGGACAAGTGCGATTGCCCTTAAAAAACGGTAATGATACAACATATATCCCGAAAGCGGTTCTTCTAGTTGTACGCACGAAGTTATTTTCGCAAAAGGAATCGGAATCACTGACAGGCTTCCCAATACTTGGTGAGAAGTGCAACTAATTGTCGCTCTGGAGTGCGTACGACTTGAGTTGAAAAGGAAGAGATGGATCTTCATTTTCCGCAATAGACCGGTGAGAATCCACCCGAAAATCGTTCCCTGGCCTTAGAGACTGCCTCAGATATACGATTTTAAGCATTCTTGCAAGTTTGATTGAAGAATATCTGCTCCAATATGAACATCTATTTGGGAAATCTTGAAAAAGTGCGGATCAGCCAAAGATATATTAGGAAAATTTCGTAACGTACTCCTTGGAAAAGTATGCGATGGTAGATCATCTGATAACTGCGAAAGCACATAAGCGGACGTGGTCACGATCAGTGAACGGCTTCGTTTGATTGCAAAACGCTCACACATTATTCAACACCCCAATAAACAGGCTTCGCGCTCTATTCATGAAACTTGCATACTCAACATGTTCGCAGCAGAGTTTTATTCGAACCAATTGTTGACACTCTGATTATAATCATGTTCGACTTCATTCCAATCAGTTCGGCTGATTGTTCGTTTGGCTCAACGACGATTGTTTAGAGTGAGCGGAAATCACCTCGTATGAATAAACTCTTGCAAAGACGCATAGGCGCTGCTGGCAGATATGGAAAGAGAGAGATAGAGAGAGCAATGATCTGGCATTGCTCACGATGCGCTGGCCAGTCAATTCTAAGTTTTGTTCGATCAAACACACAATGCGTTTGCCGGTATGCATCTGATTATATTCAATACTGAGTTTTGTTCGATGAATAAATGTGATTAAGAATTTTTGTGTATGAGCCAATCAAGAAAAAAGTGATTTTTGCAGTTCTTTGGTCACGATATCATGTTGACAAAATTTCATAATAATCTGGCCATTGTTTTGAATATTGATTAAAGAAAGAAGACGTACCCACGGCCTATGCGCACACCGCGCATTCGTTGTTGTTTTTTGCATAGCTATAGCCGCGCTACACACACACACACATCAGCAGGCAATAATCGGGATTCTCTTTCTATTTATTGTGCTTGTTGTGGCTTCAGAAGTATTTTCTTTATTTGAATAGGTGTCTACTCCGCTTAAAGCTGGTTCCGGGTAATTGTGACTCTAAAGAGTCTGTTCTTTTTTCTTCAATCTTTTCAAACTATTCGGGGAGAGCAAATGTTAAATATCTCCAAAAGTCGATTGTCTTAGTTGCAATAGGGTAAATTCTGCAATTCTAAAATTCTACAAACTCTAATCAAATCATTTCAATACCCATTTAGATCTTAAAAGCTAAGAAATGAATGTACCTATGCGACCTATGCAAAATCTACTGAATTCAGGGAATTTTTCGATATTTTTTTAATCATTTTCCCTAATTTGGCTACAAATAATGCAAAAATTTTCAAGTAGCTTTAAAATTTCGAGAGTGTAGTTCAATTACTTAGCTTTGAAAGTTGGGTAAAACAGTGGCCGAACCTAGATTTGAACCACAAATCCTCGAACCCCAAGTTTCCAACCATCAACTTCTGCTAAATTTTAGTTAGAGCCAGCAAAAGTGGATCAGCTTACAGCCCTAAACAATGGTATGGGTTCAACCTATACATCTACAAACATTTAAAAGCAATCTAAGTAACGGAATGATGGATTTAGGAAAATTTACAAATTTGAAACTTCCAAGCAAGAACTTCAGACTGATGTTTGGACAAAAGACAAAAGTAGGACATGTTCGATATCAAATATTGTGGAATTAATTGAACATCATTGTAGCAACTGCTCCACATGTTGCCTTATTGATTCGTCTTAAAGTATTTATAGATCAATATCAAAAGTCCTACATCACTAAGAATTAGTTCAATCGAAAAAATATTTAAAAATATTTTGCAGCTATTTCATTGAGAAAATTAAACGGACAAATATGTCAAAATACATATACAAATATTTTTATATAGTACTTTGTCAAACTTGTTTTTAGAAACGATAACAATTTTATTAAAAGCCCAAAATATTCATATTTAATTATTTTTCATTAATTTGTATTGATTTCCAATTTCCTCCCATACTCTTAGTCTGCAAATTACATTATATTGTGCATCCTGGCACTTGTTACCGAGCATCTTCCAATTCTAGCCTGTTTTTCAAGGATGTTTACAAATTTAGCAACGAGAAAGTGAATTTTCCTTGCGCCAAAGTTGTCAGTGGCACGACTCCGTTTACTTGTAATTCTCTTGCCTGCCAGGCAGGCAGGCATTCTGGCAGTCAGGATGCGCGCCTAAGTAGTTTTTGTATAATTGCACTCGTCATTGTCGTCGTCGACGACATCCTTGTCGTCTGCTTCTGCTTCTGCCCGCGGCATTGGCAACAACAGCAATTAAGGAATGTTAACAAGCGCACTTTTCAACTTTGCTCACGGCTGTTGCACTTCAAAGGTGTGTCTGTATGCGAATGTGTGTGTGTGTATGTGAATGTGTACCTGCCACGCCTAGTGCCCACTTTTTTTTTGCACACAGTTGCTCTGTGGCTTTGCCAAGTCAACTTATTTGCTTTGTGGTGTGTGAGTTGTTTGTGGCTGATTTGAATGGGATTCGGCATTGCGGTTAGATACCTTAAAAATGTAGTTGCAGCGGATAATGATGGAATCGGGAGAACTTTGGAATGAAATGCGACTTTTTTTTATACCAAAAGCTTTGAAACTGAGAAGGGAGGTGACATAAAGCAAGCAGATGAATGGGCGAAGAAGGCTAAATATATGTATATATATATAATATATCAGTTGGTTAGTTCTTATTTGTTTTTAAGCCCGGAAATTTCTTCATGAGTTTTTAGCCGGATATTATCATTAGACTTTGCCACCTACTGAAATTGTTTATACACAAAAGTAAGGGAATGTTTTAATTCGATGTAATTTCAAAAAAAAAGATATTAATATATTTATGTGATTTTTAACAACTATCCATTTAAACTGTTATAAATATCTGTTTTTCATATTTATTTGATCTTTATGAAATATTCATTTGATTTTAATGACATATCCCATGGATCTGTTATTAAAATCCTTTAAAATATCCAATGGATCTTTTTGACAAATCCCAAAATTAATAAATTTATTTCGTTTTTATAATTTATGTTTATCTAGATTATTGATTATCGAGATATATGTATCTAGTTCAGCTTTACCAAAATTGCAAACCCAAATGTGAGCACGAATAAGTTTAACATATTAGCAGCGGCAACTAATAAGACCTTATGCCGAATTCCAGAAACAAATTAGGCAAATTATGCTCAATTGACATTGAATAGTGTTGGGTTCTTACCCAAAGAGATTTTTAATAAAAAATGTAGCAAGCGAAGCAGAGAGTCATTATACATATCTTAATAACAAATATTATAACTTACCATTATCTTTCTCTTTAACTCTCATTAAGAAGTTTCGATAAAAAGGATTCTTAATATTTTCGTTAAAATAAGCTACAAGCTTGTCGATGTGCTGCTTCGGCAACAACAAAGCAGAGCAAAATGAACTTTGTGTGAATGGCTAAACACACTCGCCCAAATGGACATGTGTTTTTTGCCGGTCCCTGAACTACATGTATCGGTTCCAGCATGAAGCACACCATTACATCGTGTGGACACGGAGCATGAAGAGTGAGAGAACAATGTTTCCCACGATTTCATTTCGTTAGTGTAAATTAAATACATGTAAGAGATCATAATAAAAGTTAAAAGCTTTTAAATATTATGTTTTAATTTTATTGCATTTTATGGAGAACTGAATAGGAACTACAAAGTTGATAATGGAAAATATTAAATTGATAAAAGCTAGTATCAAAATGATACTAGAAGTTTGACAATGATAACATCAGATTGATAAGACTTAGTATTAAATTGATACTACGAAAAATAATTCTAATTAGTATCAATTTGATATACTCGAAAAATCATTTGAATACTTTCGAAAATATCAACTTTATAATTGGAGTTTTAAAGAGATTTTGATACTAAATAGTTTCAAATTGATGACTTAATAGTGTCATTTTTATGTTTTTTTTTTGGGTGTGTTACAAGCAGACAAAAACTACTTGTGAGAATAAAAGAGATGATTTTGATTTGCAAGATTTTGGCAGCATAAAGCATGCAGCTTTTTTGTTTTTGTTTTAGAGTTCTTCGTGCACAACCACAAGGCGAGTAAGCCGCTAGTGTTTCAGTGTGTAACTGTCCAGATACTCTCCCGTGGCTGCCGTAAAGCTCGCCGGAACACTTCCAGCCGACAATTTTAACAAGCTTGTTCTATTACACTGTGCAACATTAAAAAGTTGATAGAGTCGAGACCAAAAAATTCTGAAAGAGTATGATGGTAGTACAAAAACCTTCGCTGGGTTTTGCCTGGTTAGCTGCCGTTTCCTTTTTATTGCTTTTTGAAGTTTTCAGCTTCTAATTGGGATTTGCCACTCCATATGTCGTAAACTATTTGGAATTTCACTTTGACGTCTTAGAGGAAGTTGTTTCTCTTGGCTTGGCTTACAAAACATTCTTAAGTAGCAAGTCAAAAAAGTCACATCTTTATACTCAAAATTTCAAAAATGTCTTAAAATCATCATGTTTTCCCTCATTTTGTACTGTTTTTCAACTTTGTCTTGAAAACTGTAACGAATTTGACTAAGCGATGCAGGACGAAAACGTAGCTTGGACTTAAATAAACAAACGTTTGGAACATACACACCTGATCATATTAATAGGTACACACATCAACTCTGACTTTAAGGGAACAGAAAACAGTTTTATTCATTGTTTCAAACTTAAAATTTGTTCTCATTGGTTCTTAAACTATTTGTTTTTAATAAAATAAACTTAATTGTAACATAGAATAATAATATAACATAAAAGAGATCATTTTGTGTTTCAGATACGTTTTCAGTGTGATCATAATAATAGGTACACTTCATGTGTTGTATTCCATTTTGTGTTCTTTTTTTAGGTAAATTAGTATTTTCTAACTTAGTATCCAGTGTATCCACCTCTATTTTCGGCCACTACTGCTATTCTTTTTGGCATACTTTTAATAAGAGCCTGGCAGGTCTCCACTGGTGTCTCATACCACAGTTTTTGGACACCTTTCCATAATTTTTGTTTATTTGAAAATGAATGCTTTGCCAATTTCTTTTTTAAGTCTCCCCACAAGTTTTCAATGGGGTTAAGATCGGGGGATTGGCTTGGCCACTTCAGAACGTCAACTTTTTGGTCCTCGAAACATTTAGATAACAGCCTTGATGTGTGTTTAGGATCATTATCTTGCTGAAATACCCAACGTAATGGCACATTTTCCTCAGCATACGGTACCATAACTGTTTCCAATATGGATTTCTACTCTTCAGCATTCATTTTGTTCGAAGTCTGATAAATTGGACCTACGCCGTACCAGGAGAAGCAACCCCATGCCATTATATTGCCACCTCCATGTTTGACTGTTTTTTTTGTAAGCCGTGGATGGAATTCCTTTCCATTAGGGCGTCGAACATTTCTTTCACAGTCATTCCCAAACAAATTAATCTTGGTTTCATCGCTCCATAATATGTTTCTCCATTTTTTCTCCCCGGTGCATCCTACCCAGTCTTTGTGGTCCCTTGCAAAAGTTTGCCTCATGGTGATATTTTTTTTGCGCATAAGTGGGACTTTTCTGACAATTCTTCCTGGTAGGTTGTCATCTTGTAGTCGTCTTCGGAAGAGGTTTGACATGTATGGGACATATATTTCTTATACTTGCAGGCAGATCAAGTTTATTTTCAATTTTTGCCACGCCCCCTCGCGCCCACGCAATTTGGAAAAAACGTCATATCTCCTACAGTTTTGGAGATAGATCGTTCGTTCCTTCTAGAGATACCTTGTAAACAAAATTATTTATCGATTTGCTGAAGGAATGACAAAGATCGGATGAGCGATACTCAAGTTATGGGCAAAAAACGGCCACTTAACACCACCCACCCCCCACCAATAACCACAGCAACATACCCTAACCGTTCAACACAGGCAATCTTAGTGCGAGAGAGAAAAGAGAGAGAGAGAGAGAAACTTAGAGAGCGCACCGCGTTCTGCGCGGGGTGTTAACTGGCCGTTTGACTCCTGAGCAAATGCGAGTGTAAGGGTACAGAGTATGTTATAGTCGGGCTTGACCGACTTTCTTTCTTGTTTTTTTTTACTTTTTTTCGAAAATTTTCGTTTTTTTGAGTTTTTATGACAATTGAACGTGCTTGTGGGCCTATAACTATATGAAAGAGTAACTAAATGAAGTTGGTTCGTTCTTACGGTTTGTTTATTTTGGTCTAAGCTACAACTTTGTGCTGAATTACTTGGACAAATCTGAAACGGGTCTCAAGATGAAGTTGAAAAACTGTAGAAAGTCGTCAACACTTGGCTTTTTTGGCCAACTTCTGTAATATTGAGTATGAAGATATAATTTTTTTGATTTGCTACAAAAAAATGTTTTGTAGGTGAAACCAATAGCAACAACTTTGTTGAAGATTTAAAAGCGAAATTCAAAATAGTTTACGATATTTGAAATCGTTAGTCCTACTCTGAAGCTGAAAAGTTCAAAGTGCAATAAAAAGAAAACGGCAGCTAATCGGACTAACCCCAGAAAGGGTTTTTATACTACCATCACACAATTTCAGAATTTTTTGGTCTCGACGCTATCAACTCTTTTGAGTTCAAAAATGTGTCACAGTGTTATTACTCGTGTGTAAAAAGAGCTTGCCCGATCTGACTCAATGAGCTTGCGACCATTTCGATCTTAATTCTGCAACCAATGGAGCTCAATAAGGTTAAACGTATACTTATAAAAATAGATCTTAAGATGAATATTTCGAATAACTTTTGTTTTTCTGTGTAGAATAAAGACTTGCAAACTGAAATTCAAGCTTGAACTTTAAATTTCTTTTCTGAACCCCGAAAAGTATATTTGCCAGACGTTCAAAAAAATGGACAAATTGAGGTAAATCAAAGTAGCCACATTTCGCTATTCACATTGACACGAACCAATAGTACAAACCCCTTTTCAAAGCTGATTTGCGTCGCTTTATTCTTTCTCACAACGCTGCATTGCAACCCACTCAAATACTTTCCCACGATCCATTAGTCCATCATTCCTTTGTTCACCCTTTGTTTGTCCAATTACGCATTTCTAGCTTCAAGTGTCCCAGTTGCATTCTTAATTAAAAGTTGATTGAAACATCGCTTGAGAGTTGGCGGCACTTAAAAGTCAATTTGTAGCCAGTATGTCAAGACATTTACCCATTGAGTTGTTAGCTCTCATATGCAAAGCATAATTAAACAAATCTGAAAATAATTGAAAGTTTTCCATCACAAAATCCCAGACATAAACAAAGACCTCAGACGACCCTTACCCCAGCTGGTTAAAACTATTCTAAAAAAATTCCCTTGTTGACAATTAAGTTCACAATAACAACAACAAATGGCCCCCGTCCAGACAGTGTAGTGTAGCAACAACAACAACAAAAATGCGTCAAAGGCACGCAACCCCCGCAGGACAAAGTAAAAGGACGTTGACAAGCCAGTCAGAAACTGGTTTTGGTTTTGGTTCTGGTGCTGGTGGTGATCAACCCTAATTTACTTTTAATAACTTCATAGGCAAAAAGCAAAAAAAAAAAAGCTTGAACAGGGAAGCATTAAAAGTGTCCTTTTTCACATGGACAAGGGGACTAAATACATAAAGCGTTAATTTCGATTTTGCCTAACGAGGGTTAAATGTGTGTAGGCAGTAAGTGGAAAGGGTTACATCCAAAGACAGTTTAACAGCAGCCTCAACTAAGCGTATGAGCGATATCGATAACGATAATTACACAGGCAGACAGGTGGTGGGGGAGGGGAGGGAAGGGAGGGAGGAGGTAGTGCTCACTCAGGTGAAAAATTCAATTTCGACGGGGTAAGGCTATAGGCATGTCTAAGTGCGTGTTTGGGTAGGGGGAAAGGAGCATCAGAGAAAGTGGACTCGGTTTTTTTTTTGTATGGGGAGTGCATGACAGAGTGACTTTTCTGTCAGGATAGAGATTTGTGCTGCAAGAGCCAAATCAAAAAATCAAACCAAGAAGTTGTCAAATGACAAGCTCAAGTGTGTCACAACTAGAGATGGGTAAAAATTGATGGGAAGTGTGTTTAGTTGATTCTGAAAATGCTTTATATTCAGTTCAATCGATTCTTTGAAAGTATGAATATGCACAGAAAATAGAACCATTTGGAATAAAAAGTTTTAACAAATCCCATTTTCATATCTTTTTGCGATTTTCAGCTCCATTGGATGAAAATCTGAAATCAAATTTAACTTTAAATGGATATTATAAAAATTTTATACCAAAATCATCCCAAGAAACATTTATTTCTCGCTTCTTAAAAAATTTGTATATTTGCCCCAAAAAGTATGCTACATTCCTATGCTAAAACCATTTTATCCTCTCCTCTCTAAATACTTTTCATTGCGGCAGACATGTCATGCCACAGGCACCAGCAAGAAATCGAAAAGACACCGAAAGGAAACGGACTCTGAATGTCAGATTTTGTGATGCCATATGAATGGTGACGCTGACACTTCCCGTTCCCTTGCTTCTGCTTCCCTCCCCGGCTGAATGTCTCTGCCAATGCCACATTGCCTGCTTTTGACAGTCGTTTTGCAAACATGTCGAAGCCATTAAGACAATCATGCGTTCTCCTCGCTTCCACTCTTCAGTTTTTTACATCAAGTGCTTTCTTCTCGCACTTTTACATTTCTGTTGTTGTTTTTTTGGGTATTGTGATGCATGTTTTGTTTTTGAAAAATGGCTGTCGCGTCACTTGTATTGTGTTTTTGAGTGTTTGTCCTTCTCTCTCTCACTCTCTCTCTGTGTGTCTCTGCTTTTCTGTTTTAGTCTGTTTGGCACAAAGATTTATGTGCTGCAATTTACACATGAAAAAAATCCCAAAAAAAAAAAGAGGAATAAACGTTTGTTTGACGCTTAGATTGAGTGGAAGTCGCTTTTGTGGGCAATGTGTGTAGGTGTTGAAATTGGTTTCATAGTGGAATGGCAAATGGAGGTGTTCTGAAGTACTCTAGACATGTCTAGTGGTCTGATATGCTGGACCAATGTTTGGCTAAAGAGTACGCTTTGGTATTCATCAGGGTGTTTGGCTATGAAAAGTGGGGAACGATGATTTATGTAAAGCTCAAACCAAATCCAAACTGAAAATCTAACAAATAAATAAAGCATTACACAACACTGAGATTGCTAAGGATTTCGCTATCGACGCCATATATCATAATCATGAAACAATATACAGTATACCTCGAGAATTTATTGAACCCCGGGGCTGAAAAGACTCAAAAAGCAGGACCACTAAGTCGTTATTTACCTTATCGACAGTTATCAATGGAAATTACGCTAGGTATTAGGAAATCATAAACGAACTTGGCAGTTTGACATATTGGAATGCAACCTACAACCATCAAACCAACAACGACTGAGTATATCGACGCGTCAAGCGTTCTTAGTTTGCTGAAAGCAAAAATAGAAGGAAAATTGAAACAAAGAATATATAATATCTGGTAATACCAAAATAAAGCTTGACTTTTTTTTTAGCAAAAACGGTGCAACCAGGGGCCATTGTTTTAAATTTTTTCCCAATTTTGATCCTTAATATAACTACAACAGCAGTAATAACAACAACAACATCACACATCATGACCCACCCAGACCATCTACATTAGGAAACTGAAGTACTCCCTGTTCGAGAGCACAACAAGCTCCTTATGCAACAATTCCTCATAGGTTGCCATCTAACATCCCATCCAAATCATGCCTGCACCACGCAGAGCATTTCAAGACGCCCCATAGCCGTTAGACACGACCTACGAAATGAATTGCAACCAGTAAAACAGTTCCTAGGAAACGAGAGCCCCACCGTCGTAACATGTGCAGAAGCAAAGAAGCAGGCACACACATAAACAGTTAACAGAGCCATCAGCACTTACAGAGACAACGTAGTCCTGGGGGGCAGACCACCTCCCATCGATCAGGCCGAGAAGACACTGCCACGGTCGACGAGGGCAACATTGGCCCAGCTCCGCTCTGGGAAAAGTAGGAGCCTAAACAGCTGCCTATCACGAATAAACCCGGAAATCGCTGATGAATGTCCCTCATGTGGTCTCGGTCCGCACGACACAGTACACCTCTTCAATTGTTCCCTTTACCCCCCTGTCCTCAAACCACTAGATCTTTGGACCCACACAGACAGCCCTCAAGCTCGATCTGGCCCAAGATTAGCTCCCTAAATCTCTATAATAATTTAACTCTTACTTTTCTTTTCGTTCTCTCTTTACGTACAAATCTCCCCAGCCGCTGCAACAACAACAAGAAAAACTTTTAAATTTTATTTAAACGATTGCCTATCGAATAAAAAACGCATTTCATATCACTTATAGTTTTTAAGTAATTCAATTTTTTGTAAAACCTTAAAAACTAATACCGTAACAAGCGAACGGTGCATGTCCGACCCCCCCTGTGGAATAATTTTTTTCTTATTTCGACCTCATAAGTACAAAAACATCATATAATAGTTTTAATTTTCTAGATTGTTCTTAACGACACACAGTGCGGTTGAGAACCTCCTTGAACCACTGAACCGAAACAGTATTAATTCCCCCAGTGGTTCGCATCCTTAAATAAAAGCAATACTAACTATTTGGGTTTATAGTTTTGTTTTGGGATTTGATTGCTTACATTTTCTGAATTCTTAATTTTATATACTGGCACGATCGCTGCAATCGTCTGCCAGGATTTTTGGTGTGAATATGCTTTACCATTTTGTGGTGACACACATACTCATTTACGCTCTGGTTGTACATTCAACACCTCCCCCCCCTCTCAAACTGTACAATATTTCTTTAGAAAAAAATAAAGCAAGCCCCCCTCAACCCAACCCAACTACATGTACTCGCACAAGACCCAAAATGAGTGAAATTAAACTTTTGTAAACGCTTCGTGTTCGTGTGCAGCAAATTGTTTCCGGGGATGTTGTGTTGAGAACTTTCTGCCGTTGTTGTTATTTAGTTATGAATCATAACGACCGACGCACAGTCCGTGTTATAACAACCGAGGACAACAATGTGGCTATAAATTGTGTGCCTTTCTATTTTTTGTTCTCTCAGCAGGGGTTGACAAGGGTGCATGACTCACCACGTTTTTTCTTTTTTTAGGTGGGTGTGTTTTTTTGACACTCTTACTAATTGCCGACACAGACACACAGACAGACACACGCCAAGAGTCAAGATTCCTGTGGTCGAAGTGCATTTCGCATCAACTGTCAGCTGCAAAATGTTTTTCTTTTTCGCTTCTTTCAACTTTGGCTCTGCATACAAAGTGCAAATAATATAAATAATTCAAAGCACACACAAACACACAAGAGACAGCACACACATTTGCATTGACACACTTCAAAGTTGCCGGGGGCCAAAAGTTTTTCGCCTCGAACCTCGTAAATGCATTACAATGCCAGTAAAATGCAAAAACCGCCCACCCAAAATGTGCAAATAGTTCTTTGTATCTATTGCTTTTAAGCCCCGCATGTGGGTTAGTTTGTCTCGAGAATCATTGCCAACTGGAAATACAATATAGTATGTTTGCACTGCTGCTCCACATTTTGGTAGGCATGGCCACCAGCAACAAACATGTGTCCAATATATGTGCATACATATGCGATTGCACTTGGTTTTTTGGACAGAAAACTTCAGCCTTAACGGTAGCTTAGTCTCCAGCCAGCCATTTCACTCCTCCACCTGCCACACACATGGCAAATGCAAAGTTTTCACATTGAATTTTCCGGCGCAGCGCATCGAGCAACAAATCCTTAGATGGAAAAGTGTATGAGCATGTGCTGGGGGTAATGGTGGTGGTGAGGGTGAGGCAGTTATCCTACTTACAATTTTGTGTTAGTTTTAGAGAGTTTGGTGATTTTGTTGGCCAG
Source organism: Lordiphosa magnipectinata (assembly GCA_037044535.1). Taxonomy (NCBI): domain Eukaryota; kingdom Metazoa; phylum Arthropoda; class Insecta; order Diptera; family Drosophilidae; genus Lordiphosa; species Lordiphosa magnipectinata. The sequence continues at coordinate 46,670 of JBAMBO010003336.1, forward strand.
GTTGTTTGGAGCTTAGGGGAAAAAGTGCCCCCACAGCTTAATTGTTTTTGTAAATCACCTAATCAGTTTTTCTTGCTGCCTACCTAAGGGTTGTTGTTGTTTGACAAATGTTACATTAGAGTATCAAAAAATTCACCTTTATTCCAAATTTTTTTATGCCCACAAAACTTTGTCAAGCGGAAAATGTAAAAGCTTAGGTAAAACTTTTTTTGCTGTCAGCCACAAGGATGTTTTTATTTGCACATGGGGACAGGACATTTGAAATTCCAGTTGTGTAATGGCTCATTAAGCAGCAGCAGCAATAGCAAAGCATGTCTCCTCATCCGTGTACCGTGTCAAGCTGCTGTGTCAAATGCTAATTAAAATCAAGCGGCATTCGCTTGTTTAAACAGGAATCAAGTTTAGTTGAGTTGAGCTGAGGCGCAGGTAAACTAAATGCTGAGGACAGCAATCGCCCTGACCATCGCCATCATCATTATCCCTGTCATCGTCAACAGCAATCAAGATAAAAGATAAGTTAAATGCCAAAGTGGCGAGAAGGCGAGTAGAGCTGGTCCTTCTGCTTGTTTGTTTTGTAATAAAGTCCTGGGCGCCTGCCTTCACCTCCAGCTCTCTCTCTCTGCGGCTCGCATCAAAGCAAACTTTTCACAAGCTGGGGCTAGTGATTTGAACGCTTGATTGCTTTCGGCCAGGACAGTATGTACGTGCAAAGCACCCACAGAACCCTCTGTTCGGTGTGTTCATGTTAATTTCTATCTCTCTGCCTGATTGCGGGGGTTGACGCCCATTACAAAACACGTTCGACTCATAATTTGGAGTGAAAATTTTCAATTAAACGTAATTGCATTAAAAGCGAAGGGTTCAATCTGTCCTCGTTCTCGGTGATCCCTTTCAGACGTCTCTTCGTTTCAGCAAAAAGGACCCCCCCCCCACACACACACGCACACAGAAGCTTTATAGTTTTCTGGCTTTTGTTGTTATTGTGTGTTGCTTTTTATGTTCTCTCGGAAACTTTTTGGCCTTTGAGGACGGGTGTGAGTCTCGTTAAAATATGGTTGTAATTTTGTAGTGGAAGTTTTTTTGGAACATAATATTTAATTGGTTATTTAAAAGAATTATATTTTGATTAAAATTTAACTGCATCGTTCTACATGTTTTGGGTTTTATGGGGGAATTTAATAATATTTTTGGTCGCGGAATAAATTTAATTTAAAAGTGTGGTACACACAAATTTTCCTTTAATTTTTATTTTCCAAAGTAAATAAAATTCTAAAGTCAAAAGTATGTTAAGCCTCGTACTCAGAATGAAACAAAAAGAGTGAGGGTTATGGGACGCCCGGTACGAGCGAAACTTTTTACGATGATAAATCTGAGTGTAATTTAAATACTGGCATAAAGACACTTTTTTTGGATTCGTTTGGATAAACT